>CM046966.1:102619687-102621740 GCA_025698475.1 Gossypium anomalum
AGGGTTTGGGTTTTAGGGTTTTTAGGGTTTGAGGTTTAGGGTTTTAGGGTTTAGGGTTTTAGGGTTTAGGGTTTTAGGTTTTAGGGTTTTTAGGGTTTTAGGGTTTGGGTTTTTAGGGTTTTAGGGTTTAGGGTTTAGGGTTTAGGGTTTTTAGGGTTTTTAGGGTTTTAGGGTTTAGGGTTTTTTAGGGTTTTTAGGGTTTAGGGTTTAGGGTTTTAGGGTTTGGGGTTTGGGGTTTAGGGTTTAGGGTTTTAGGGTTTTTTAGGTTTTAGGGTTTAGGGTTTTAGGGTTTAGGGTTTAGGGTTTTAGGGTTTAGGGTTTTAGGGTTTAGGGTTTAGGGTTTAGGGTTTAGGGTTTTAGGGTTTAGGGTTTAGGGTTTAGGGTTTAGGGTTTAGGGTTTAGGGTTTAGGGTTTAGGGTTTTAGGGTTTAGGGTTTTAGGGTTTAGGGTTTAGGGTTTAGGGTTTAGGGTTTTAGGGTTTAGGGTTTTAGGGTTTTTAGGGTTTAGGGTTTAGGGTTTTAGGGTTTAGGGTTTTAGGGTTTAGGGTTTAGGGTTTAGGGTTTAGGGAGTTTAGGGTTTAGGGTTTTAGGGTTTAGGGTTTTAGGGTTTAGGGTTTAGGGTTTTAGGGTTTAGGGTTTGGGGTTTAGGGTTTAGGGTTTAGGGTTTAGGGTTTTTAGGTTTTAGGGTTTAGGTTTAGGGTTTAGGGTTTTAGGGTTTAGGGTTTTTTTAGGGTTTAGGGTTTTAGGGTTTTTTAGGAGTTTTTAGGGTTTTTAGGGTTTAGGGTTTTTAGGGTTTAGGGTTTAGGTTTTAGGGTTTAGGGTTTAGGGTTTAGGGTTTGGGGTTTAGGGTTTTTAGGGTTTTAGGGTTTAGGGTTTTAGGGTTTAGGGTTTAGGGTTTTAGGGTTTTTAGGGTTTAGGGTTTAGGGTTTAGGGTTTAGGGGTTTAGGGTTTTAGGAGTTTAGGGTTTTTTTAGGGTTTAGGGTTTAGGGTTTAGGGTTTAGGGTTTGGGGTTTAGGGTTTAGGGTTTAGGGTTTTAGGGTTTTTAGGGTTTTAGGGTTTTAGGGTTTTTAGGGTTTAGGGTTTAGGGTTTAGGGTTTAGGGTTTAGGGTTTAGGGTTTAGGGTTTTAGGGTTTTTAGGGTTTAGGGTTTTAGGGTTTTAGGGTTTTGGGGTTTAGGGTTTAGGGTTTTAGGGTTTTAGGGTTTAGGGTTTGAGGGTTTTAGGGTTTAGGGTTTTAGGGTTTAGGGGTTTAGGGTTTAGGGTTTAGGGTTTAGGGTTTTAGGGTTTTAGGGTTTAGGGTTTTAGGGTTTAGGGTTTAGGGTTTTAGGGTTTAGGGTTTTTAGGGTTTAGGGTTTAGGGTTTGGAGTTTAGGGTTTAGGTTTTAGGGTTTAGGGTTTTTAGGGTTTAGGGTTTAGGGTTTAGGGTTTAGGGTTTAGGGTTTAGGGTTTAGGGTTTAGGGTTTAGGGTTTGAGGTTTAGGGTTTAGGGTTTAGAGTTTTTTAGGGTTTAGGAGTTTTAGGGTTTTAGGGTTTAGGGTTTAGGGTTTGGGGTTTTAGGGTTTAGGGTTTAGGGTTTAGGGTTTTAGGGTTTTTTTAGGGTTTTAGGGTTTGGGGTTTTAGGGTTTTAGGGTTTAGGGTTTAGGGTTTTAGGGTTTAGGGTTTGGGGTTTAGGGTTTTAGGGTTTGGGGTTTAGGGTTTTAGGGTTTAGGGTTTAGGAGTTTAGGGTTTTAGGGTTTAGGGTTTTTAGGGTTTAGGGTTTAGGGTTTTTAGGGTTTGAGGTTTTAGGGTTTAGGGTTTAGGGTTTTAGGGTTTTAGGGTTTTAGGGTTTGGAGGGTTTTAGGGTTTAGGGTTTTAGGGTTTTAGGGTTTGGGGTTTAGGGTTTAGGGTTTAGGGTTTTAGGAGTTTAGGGTTTTTTGGGTTTTAGGGTTTAGGGTTTTAGGGTTTAGGGTTTAGGGGTTTAGGGTTTAGGGTTTTAGGGTTTAGGGTTTTTAGGGTTTAGGGTTTTGGGGTTTTTTAGGGTTTAGGGTTTAGGGTTTAGGGTTTAGGAGTTTTAGGGTTT
>CM046967.1:0-5000 GCA_025698475.1 Gossypium anomalum
AAACCCTAAACTCCTAAAACCCTAAACCCCAAACCCTAAACCCTAAACCCTAAAACCCTAAAAACCTAAAAACCCTAAAACCCTAAACCCTAAACTCCTAAACCCTAAAAACCCTAAAAACCCTAAACCCTCCTAAACCCTAAACCCTAAAACCCCAAACCCTAAAACCCTAAACCCTAAACCCTAAACCCTAAACCCTAAACCCTAAACCCTAAACTCCTAAAACCCTAAAACCCTAAACCCTAAACCCTAAAAACCCTAAAAACCCTAAAACCCTAAAACCCTAAAACCCTAAACTCCAAACTAAAACCCTAAACCCTAAAAAACCCTAAAAACCCTAAAACCCTAAAACCCTAAACCCTAAACCCTAAAACCCTAAAACCCTAAACCCTAAAACCCTAAAACCCTAAACCCTAAACCCTAAACCCTAAAACCCTAAACCCTAAAACCCTAAACCCTAAACCCTAAAACCCTAAACCCTAAACTAAAACCCTAAACCCTAAAACCCTAAAACCCTAAACCCTAAACCCTAAACCCTAAAACCCTAAACCCTAAACCCTAAAACCCTAAAACCCCTAAACCTAAAAAACCCTAAACTCCTAAACCCTAAAACCCTAAACCCTAAAACCCTAAACCCTAAACCCTAAACCCTAAAACCCTAAACCTAAACCCTAAACCCTAAACCCTAAACCCCTAAACCCTAAACCCTAAAAAACCCTAAAACCCTAAACCCTAAACCCTAAAAACCCTAAAACCCTAAACCCTAAACCCTAAACCCTAAAACCCTAAACCCTAAACCCCAAACCCTAAAACCCTAAACCCTAAAACCTAAACCCTAAACCCTAAACCTAAAACCCTAAACCCTAAACCCTAAACCTAAAAAACCCTAAACCCTAAACCCTAAAACCCCCTAAACCCTAAACCCTAAAACCTTAAAACCCTAAACCCTAAAAACCCTAAACCCTAAACCCTAAAACCCTAAACCCTAAACCCTAAACCCTAAACCCTAAACCCTAAACCCTAAACCCTAAACCCTAAACCTAAAATCCTAAACCCTAAAAAAACCCTAAACCCTAAACCCTAAACCCTAAACCCTAAACCCTAAACCCTAAACTCCTAAAACCCTAAAACCCTAAACCCTAAACCCTAAACCCTAAAAAAACCCTAAAACCCTAAAAACCCTAAACCCTAAACCCTAAACCCCTAAACCCTAAACCCTAAACCCTAAACTTAACCCTAAACCCTAAAACCCTAAAACCCTAAACCCTAAACCCTAAACCCTAAACCCTAAACCCTAAACCCTAAACCCTAAACCCTAAACCCTAAACCCTAAACCCTAAAAACCCTAAACCCTAAACCCTAAACCCTAAACCCTAAACCCTAAACCTAAAACTCCCCTAAACCCTAAAACCCTAAACCCTAAACCCTAAACCCTAAACCCTAAACCCTAAACCCTAAAAACCCTAAACCCTAAACCCTAAAAACCCTAAACCCTAAACCCTAAACCCTAAACCCTAAACCCTAAACCCTAAAACCCTAAAACCCTAAAACCCTAAACCCTAAACCCTAAACCCTAAACCCTAAAACCCTAAACCCTAAACCCTAAACCCTAAACCCTAAACCCTAAAATTTAAATTTAAAATCCCTAAAATTTTAAACCCTAAAACCTAAAATTTTAAACCCTAAACTCAAACCCTAAATTTTAAACCCTAAAACCTTAAACCCTAAAAACCCTAAACTTTAAACCCTAAACCCTAAACCCTAAACCCTTAAACCCTAAATTTTAAACCCTAAAACCCTAAACCCTAAACCCTAAACCCTAAAAAACCCTAAACCCTAAAACCCTAAATTTTAAACCCTAAACCCTTAAACCCCAAAAACCCTAAACCCTAAAACCCTAAAACTCCAAACCCTAAAACCCTAAACCCTAAACCCTAAACCCTAAACCCTAAACCCTAAACCCTAAACCCTAAAACCTAAACTCTAAAACCCTAAACCCTAAAAACCCTAAACCTAAAACCCTAAAAACCCTAAACTCAAACCCTAAACCCTAAAACCCTAAACCCTAAAAACTCCTAAACCCTAAACCCTAAACCCTAAACCCTAAACCCTAAACCCTAAACCCTAAACCCTAAAACCCTAAACCCTAAAACCCTAAAACCCTAAAACCCTAAACCCTAAACCCTAAACCCCTAAACCCCTAAACCCTAAACCCTAAAAACCCTAAAAACCCTAAACCCTAAACCCTAAAACCCTAAAACCCTAAACCCTAAACCCTAAACCCTAAAACCCTAAACCCTAAAAACCTAAACCCTAAACCCTAAACCCTAAAACCCTAAACCCTAAAACCCTAAACCCTAAAACCCTAAACCCTAAACCCTAAACCCTAAAACCCTAAACCCTAAAACCCTAAACCCTAAAACCCTAAAACCCTAAAACCCTAAAACCCTAAACCCTAAACCCTAAAACCCTAAACCCTAAACCCTAAACCCTAAAACCCTAAAACCCTAAAAAACCCTAAACCCTAAACCCTAAACCCTAAACCCTAAAACCCTAAACCCTAAAAACCCTAAACCCTAAACCCCTAAAACCCTAAACCCTAAACCCTAAACCCTAAAACCCTAAACCCTAAAAAACTCCTAAAACCCTAAAACCCTAAACCCTAAAAACCTAAAACCCTAAACCCTAAACCCTAAAAAACCCCTAAACCCTAAAACCCTAAACCCTAAAACCCTAAACCCTAAAACCCTAAACCCTAAACCCTCAAACCCTAAAAAACCCTAAACCCTAAAACCCTAAACCCTAAAACCCTAAAAAACCCTAAACCCTAAAACCCCAAACCCTAAAACCCTAAAACCCTAAACCCTAAACCCTAAAACCCTAAAACCCTAAACCCTAAACCCTAAACCCTAAAACCCTAAAACCCTAAAACCCTAAACCCTAAAACCCTAAACCCTAAACCCTAAACCCTAAACCCTAAAACCCTAAAACCCTAAACCCTAAAAACCCTAAACCCTAAAACCCTAAAACCCTAAAACCCCTAAACCCTAAACCCTAAACCCTAAACCTAAAAACCCTAAACCCTAAAACCTAAAACCCTAAACCCTAAAAACCCTAAACTCTAAAACCCTCAAACCCTAAAACCCTAAAACCCTAAACCCCTAAACCTCAAACCCTAAAAAACCCTAAACCCCTAAAACCTAAACCCTAAACCCTAAACCCCTAAACCCTAAAACCTAAACCCTAAACCCTAAAACCCTAAACCCTAAACCCTAAACCCTAAAACCTAAAACCTAAACCCTAAACCCTAAACCCTAAACCTAAAAACCCTAAACCCTAAACCCCCTAAACCCTAAACCCTAAACCCTAAAACCCTAAACCCTAAAACCCTAAACCCTAAACCCTAAACCCTAAACCCTAAACCCTAAAAACCCTAAACCCTAAACCCTAAACCCTAAAAAACCCTAAACCCTAAAAACCCTAAACCCTAAAACCCTAAACCCTAAACCCTAAACCCTAAACCCTAAACCCTAAAACCCTAAAACCCTAAAAACCCTAAAACCCCAAACCCTAAAACCCTAAACCCTAAACCCTAAACCCTAAACCCTAAACCCTAAAACCCTAAACCCTAAAAACCCTAAACCTAAAACCCTAAACCCTAAAAACCCTAAACCCTAAACCCTAAAACCCTAAACCTAAACCCTAAACCTAAAAACCCTAAAACCTAAAACCCCAAACCCTAAACCCTAAACCTAAAAACCCTAAACCCTAAAAACCCTAAACCCTAAAACCCTAAAACTTAAACCCTAAACCCTAAACCCTAAACCCTAAAACCCTAAAACCCTAAACCCTAAATTTAAATTTAAACCCTAAATTTTAAAATTTTAAATTTTAAATTTTAAATTTAAATTTAAATTTTAAACTTTAAATTTTAAATTAAAATTTTAAATTTTAAATTTTAAATTTTAAATTTTAAATTTTAAATTTTTTAAATTTTAAATTTTAAATTTAAATTTTAAATTTTAAATTTAAATTTTAAATTTTAAATTTAAATTTTAAATTTTAAATTTTAAATTTTAAATTTTAAACCCTAAATTTTAAACTAAAAAATTTTAAATTTTAAATTTAAACCCTAAACTCCTAAACCCTAAACCCTAAAACCCTAAACCCTAAACCCTAAAACCCTAAACCCTAAACCCTAAACCCTAAACTAAAAACCCTAAACCCTAAAAAACCCTAAACCCTAAACCCTAAAACCCTAAACCCTAAAACCCTAAACCCTAAAACCCTAAACCCTAAACCCTAAACCCTAAAAACCCTAAACCCTAAACCCTAAAACCCTAAACCCTAAACCCTAAAACCCTAAACCCTAAACCCTAAAAACCCTAAACCCTAAAAACCCTAAACCCCTAAAACCCTAAACCCTAAAACCCTAAACCCTAAACCCTAAACCCTAAACCCTAAACCCTAAACCCTAAAACCCTAAACCCTAAAACCCTAAAACCCTAAACCCTAAACCCTAAACCCTAAACCCTAAACCCTAAACCCTAAACCCTAAAACCCTAAACCCTAAACCCTAAAAACCCTAAACCCTAAAACCCTAAACCCTAAAACCCTAAACCCTAAACCCTAAACCCTAAACCCTAAAACCCTAAACCCTAAAACCCTAAAAACCCTAAACCCTAAAAACCCTAAACCCTAAACTCCTAAACCCTAAACCCTAAAACCTAAAAAAACCCTAAAACCCTAAAACCCTAAACCCTAAACCCTAAAACCCTAAACCCTAAACCCTAAACCCTAAACCTAAAACCCTAAACCCTAAACCCTAAACCCTAAACCCTAAACCCTAAAACCCTAAACCCTAAAAACCCTAAACCCTAAAACCCTAAACCCTAAACCCTAAAACCCTAAAACCCTAAACCCTAAAACCCTAAAACCCTAAAACCCTAAACCCTAAACCCTAAAACCCCTAAACCCTAAAAACCCTAAACCCTAAAAAC